>JAMXBB010000009.1:110587405-110631303 GCA_024138015.1 Lumnitzera littorea | reverse complement strand
GGGGGGGTTGGGTTTAGTGGTGGGCGGGGTGTGTGTGACGGGATGCTTTAGTAAATCGTAGCTAGAGAATGTGATTTACATATTGCATGTAGTAGATGTAATTTACTAATTGCATCCACTACATGTGATTTCTTTACAAAATTTTCATATGAAAAGTTGGAAATCGGGAAAAGTTAAAATGCATTTACTATATGCAATTTGGCAATTGTAAACTAGTAATTACTTTGTTGGGAACCATTTTTAAAGAATTAGTTTGCCCATAAGGAGTAAATTCACCTTTTGCTTTAGGGGAATAGATCATTTTTTTGCCAAAATTACAAAAGTGCTTCTTGATGTTAATTTTAGAAATGACAATTCAGTAAAAAATAAAACACGTGATATTTATTTTAAGACCAAGCAAATTGGAGTTGTTTTTTAATTTTTCTCTCTAATGAAAGTAAAGCAAATGAAAATTTTGGATAGATTCATTATGATTTGTGTAAACCTTATTGAATTTGATGCCTCATATTTCTTGATCATTGTTGATGATTTCATAAGAAGTATATGGATTTATTTGTTGAAAATGGGATTATACACTAGACTTCATGCATTAGCACCTTAACAAAATGGGTGTGTTGAGAGGAAGCACAGTCACATTTTAAATGTAGCTAAAGTTTTGAGATTTTATGTAGACCTTTCCATTCATTTTTGGAGAGAATGTATGTTGACTACTGGATATTTGATAAATCAACCTCCCTACAAACTTCTAAGGGGCAAGATGAGATAGGAATCAAACTACTGGCATTTAACTTGTAGTTGAGCCCAAAGCTTAAAAGGTCTTATATGACGGATTCTCATGTTTCAACCAACTCCTACCGAGGTCGAGCTGATCTTTACTATTGACCAATTCTATATGCTGAGTCGACTAACTACACATCTCTCAGTAGTTGAGTGTCGACTTGACTCATGCTTTGCCAATGACCCGATCCCTTAGATGTTTGCTTGGCTATGATTGAGCCGACCTCCAACTCAACAATATTGGTGCCAAGAAGCCAAGAGTTCTAGGAGACATCCATAGCTAATTGTTCTCGGATGGACCCAGGTGTGCTCAGCACCTTTGCTTGGCACTCCTGCTTAGCACCCTTACTTAGCACCCCCATCTTGACCATACCATTTGTCTGTTTCCATTAGAAGCATCTCTAATATGCTATCACCACGTGTCCAAGGCTACGTGAAAGGATTCAGCTACCCTAATCATTGGTCACTTTGAATTTTCAATTATATCCTTTATTGTTTCTTCTACATTATTTCTTTAGGACATTACCCTTTTAGTTTTTTCCATTTTAGGCAGGTTGCCTTAGTTTTTCGAGTATAAATACCCACTATACATGTAGCCACAATCATCTTATCATCTTTAACATACTGAATATACATCCTTTTCCGTGAACATTGCTAGTTAGCTTGTTTGTTTACTTTACTCTTATCCTAACCCTTAAGAGTAACTATACATCTCTCTATAGTTGAGTGTTGACTTAACTAATGCTCTACCGATGACCTGATCCCTCACATGCCTACTGGGCCATGATCGAGGCGACCTCTAGCTCAACAATATTGGTACCAAAAAGCTGAGAGTTTTAGCACACATCCACATCTACTTCTTCTTGGATGGACCCAGGTATGCTTAGCACCTTTGCTCGGCACCCTTGCTTAGCACCCCCTTCTTAACCATACTATTTGTCTATTTCCGTTAGAAGCATCTCCAATACGCTGTCACTACATGTCCAAGACTACGTAAAAGGATTTAGTTGCCTTAATCATTGATCACTTTGAATTTTCATTTGTATCTTTTATTATTCTTTGTACATTACTTTTTTGGGACATTACCCTTTTAGTATTTTCCATTTTAAGTAGGTTGCCTTAGTTTTTCGAGTATAAATACTCACTATACATGTAGCTACAATCATCTTATCATCTTTAACATACTGAATATACATCCTTTTCCGTGAATATTGCTTGTTTGCTTACTTTACTCTTATCCTAACCCTTACACAAAGCTAGGTGATGAATAACCACACCGGACTATCTCGTATGTTATATCGAGTTATGCTGTGAGTCCTCAGAAGTTTCATTAGTGCGTCATCTCCTTTGGAGCTGTCATGGGTTTGCTTGTTTTACATTTCTTATTTTCGAGCATTCCCCCATTCGTTCTTTATGCTTTCGGCAAGCTTTAACTTACCCTTGATATTGTCGTCCTTGTTAGCTTTTGGTGTGGTGAATCAAGATGCCTTATGAAGTTTTGTTTGGAAAAACTCGCAGTTATAATCACATTGGCATTTTTATGTATTCGTGTCATATATGCATGAAACTCCAATCAAGAGAAGGATAAATTTGCAAACAAGAGTCAGTAATTCTTATTTTTAGGGTATCCTCTTGGTAAGAAAGGGTAGAAACTCTATGATCTTGTAATAGGAAATTATTTTATGTAAAAATATGTGGTGTTCTCTGAGAGTGAATTTCCATATGTAGACATTGGTGCATGAGATGCATTGTAAGATGTTACAGGATTTAATTCGTTTGGAACAATTGATCATGCTAGAGATGAAATGATGGATGAAAAAGAAGGCATTATTTATTTTGTTATTATTATAATTGTTTATGTTGAGCAGTGGGCCTCAATTGCAAGTGTGAGATTATATGACTTGCACCATTGGTGCATAAACCCTTTTACATGTTCAACCAAACCAGCTTCATTCCTAGGTACTCCTCATTTATAGCACATTATGATAATTATGACAAATTTTCCCTGCATCATCATTCTTTCTTAGTGTCTAGCTAGCTAACTTCTTATGCTTAAGTAGTGAAAGATACTTAATGGAGAGAAGCCATGGAGAAAGGGATTGAGGCATTTGAAAATAATGGAATGTAGACAGTAGAAGACTTTCCATTGGGTAAGAAAAATATAAGAAGTAAATGATTCTACAAGATTAAGTATAAATCAAATGGCACTATTGAATAGTATCATTTATGATTGGTAATTCTTGGAAACAAACGAGTTAAGGGAATTGACTACGATGAAACCTTCACTCTTGTTGCATAATGGTGACATTTTGTAACTTCTTGTTAGTAGCAGCAGCAAAGGGATGGGAATTTCACCAGATGGATGTTCACAACTTATTCTTACATTAGAAGAGGAGGTATATGAAGATGCCTCTTGGTTTTGTAATTTAACAGTAGGGTAAATTATGTAGGTGGCTAAAATTACTTTACGAGTTGCAATAGCCTCCTTGGTGGTAGTTTGCCAAGTTGACAACTGCATTGAAGTGTTACGAGTTTCCTCAATTTCATTCTAATTATTCATCGTTTACTTTGAATTGGGCCAAGACACAATTGAGTATCTTGGTATAGGCTGATGATCTTGTTGTTGTGGGAAATACTGATGCTACAATTTGGAAATCTAAGTAGTATTTGAATCATTGTTTTTACATAAAAGACTTAGGTGTATTGAAGTATTCCTTAGGAGTGGAGTTGTTGAGAATAAAAAGGGTATTTTTCTTTGTCAATGCAGATATGTGTTGGATATTCTTAGTAAAGTTGGGTTAGTAAATGCCAAACCTTCTAGATTTCCAATGGAACAAAATCATTACTTGGCAATGATAGATGGTACATTGTTGGTCGATTTAGATAAGTATTGGCAATTGGTAAGTAGGTTAATTTACTTGACTCACACTTGACTTGAGTTATCTTATAGTATACATGTTTTGGCACAATTTATGTAGCATCAAAGGAAAGAACATAATGAAGTGGGTTTGCTATGGTTTACTATTTGAACAGTAGTCCTGAGTAAGGAATACTTCTTCAGTGGACTTTGACTTACAATTGTGTGCACATTGTGATTTTGATAAGAAGAGTTGTCCTTTAACTTGGTGATTTCTCATTGATTATTTTTCTTTGTTAGGCAACTCACCCATTTCTTAGAAGACTCAAGACTAAGAAATAACATACATCATCGAGATCATCTATTAAATCAAAATATCAGGTCAATGGCTATGATAGCATGTGAAATGGAATGGTTTGAAGGTTTATTATTGTCTTTAGGGTAGGACAATTTGAATTTATGAAATATACTATCATAGTCAAGTAGTGTTACATATCACTACAAATCCTGTATTTCATGAGCACATTAAACATACTTTGATTGCCATCTTATGCATTTAATGAGGTCTAGAGTGGAAATAAATAGCAAATATTTTTACCTAAGCTTTGGGAAAACAGGAGTTTAAGTATAGCTTGTGTAAGTTGGATGTTCGAGATCTTTACAAACCAGCTAAAAGAGGGGAGTGGGAGAGGGGAGAGAAGAGAAAGGGGAAAAAGAGGGGAGAGAAAGAGAAGGAAGCAAGGGGTTGGGGGTAGGGGGTGGTGGGGTTAGGGGTGGGAGAAGGGAAGTAAGGTGGTTGAAGAGGTTAGGCTTTGAAGTATATTGAAATGCATATGAATATTTTGTAGTATGGTTGGTAGATATTTGAATATCTGTAGATATGTAAAGTAGTTATTTAGTAATTATATTTTTTCCTTTTAAGAGAATTTCTATTAGGAAAATTGGTGGCTTGCTTTTCAAGCTAGAGTGCATATGCATGTATGCATTTATGTATTTAGCCTTTGGCTTGTTAAGAGAGAAGTTAGAAATTTGTTTTAAAGAATTTTTCAATTATCACCTAAATTATTTTAAAAGGAATGTGTTAGTGAGATTAGTGATCTACTATGCATTCTTAATTTTGATCCTAGAGTGCGTGTGCCAATACAGAGATTTCCTACCTTGGAAGCTTTGATCTTGTCTCATTTCAATTTGAATTAATTTAAATTTATAGGATTTGATTTGGTTTGTTTGTCTTTGTTAGATTTCAAAATGTTTCATTTTATTAGTGTTAAGGTAAGGTGGTCCTTAGGTAGTCAAAGCTTTGAGTGGTTTTGCTTTGTTGCAAGTGGTTAGTTTAAGTAGGTAGCACTAATTCAGCTGTAATTTTGGTTGTTTTCTAGTAGTAGTTAGGAGTGAGTGGATACAAGGTGAGCGAAGTATAAAGTACCCATACTCTACTTTGTAGGTATAGGTTCTCAAATGTTTGGAATTGAAACTTATCCTATAGTATCCTGAAACTGCCTTACAACTTGTACCTTATGTAACTTGTAGAGCACAAGGTACTTTATAAAACTTATAAATTTTTTCTATCTTTCTATAAATTTTAGCTTTATGCATTTTTTAATAACATATTATGGTTATATTTTTCTTTCATGCCAAAATATTACTTCTCATGTATTATATGAAACCTATATTTCAAATGACACCCCTTAGTAGCAAAACAATTAAATGGCAAACGCATGACATGTATGCATAAAATAAAAGAAGATACAATTTAACCCTCTAATGGAGAAAAAAAAAAAAAGATTAGGTGCTTGATGATGACTCCTCTCACATATTATACATTTATATTCCAAATACAAGAGAGAATAGGTATAGTAGATAGAAAGAATTAAGTTATTCAACAGATGGTATAATTTAGAGAATATCCCTTCATATACATTATATAATATTGTTTTCATTCTTTCAATTTTCTTGACTGAAAAATATAAGGTTATTTTTCATTAATTCATACATATTTATATTATTAATAAATTTTATGATGTGTAAAGGGTACCATGGAAACTATACCTTGTATATCCTAAAGTACAAGTTCTACGTGGACATAGTGTATGAAGACATTATACTGTATGTATTCTGTAGGAGCATGATTTAGAAAATTGCTACTTGGAATCTATACTATGACTCTAATACTCATCCGAAATCTACTTGGTCGAGTAGGATAGGGATCAATACCTTATACATCAAGGTTACTAACTTACTATTAGCAGTAGTGGTCGTAAGTCCTTATTGGTGGTTGTAGTCTCTAGACAAAGTTTTACTCCAAGATTGGAATTCAAATTATGCATCATAGGCAAATTTTTATTTTTATTTATTTATTTATTTTTGTGGTTGTCCTTAATCACCTACTAGTTTCATAGTTTATCTTCTTAATTTTGGCTATATATTTCATGCTATTTTTGAATACGTGATTATGTGTTTATACAATTTTACATGAATTCAACATGAGATTTCTACTCGTATTAAAGGTAATTATACATGGTATATTATATGGATATTATATTGATTATCTCTTATATGAAGTATCTTTAACGGTATTATTGATTTCCAAGAGCTGGAACGCGGATGTGTATAAAACTTTTTCTAGCAATTGTAGTGTGATATAACACCATGATTTCCAATTATACAAAGCCTAAACCAATAATATATTTGGTACCGGCGAGTATTTGCAAATGTATATGCTTATAGAATAGAACTTCTTGAAACAGGCTTATATTTCTATTTTTTTGCTTCGATATTTTTGGTAGTTATATACAGTAGTTGCAGCATCTCTGTTCAAATGTTTTTACGCGTTATAGTAAAATGGTGATTATTGTATCGTAATGTTCCAGCAGTGGTTGAGTCAACTGCAAAAGGAGAAAGCACATGCCAAAGAGGTTTGGGAGAGTGCTCTAGCTTAATCACTTTAATCTTTAAGTCAATGCATGAATGCTAAGATAGAAAGCAAAAAGTCATATGCTTTACTAGAGCCATTTTAAGAAGGTGAGACATGATCTCCATTATGCTCTGGATTTTATGGGATGCATGTGTTGACTGCTTCACTTTTCTTATTTATCAAGATGATCCTGTGTAGACCTCATTCAAATGCTTGTGCTAGGTATGGCTAACTTGGGCCAGAGGGTCTAGTCCTTCAGCAAATTGAAGGTCTTTATTCTTATTAGGTCGAACTTATGGTTGGTGGAGCTTTTGGATGCCTCACATGGTAGCATAATCGTTCAAAACTCGATAGAGGTGTGGAGAGGTCTAATTGGGCTATAGGAGCTTTGCCCATGCATTGAGTAGGTTGCTTTGGGCTTAGGCTGGTATAAATCAAGAATGAGTAGATATGAGATGATAATATTTCTCATATAGATTTTATTTTATGCTATTAGGTTAGATATGGTATTATTATCTTTTTATTTGATTAAGTTTAGCTTCTTTTTCTAGCATGATAGGTATCTTATTTTTAAGATATCGAATATTTTATTTTCTAGTTTTATTAAAATTTAGTTACCTAGAATATTAGATGGTTATATGCTGGGATAAAATCATTAGAAATACTTGAACTTCCATATTTTTTCATTTTAATACATAAATTTTAAACTTGTTTATTTTAGCACCAAACTTTTTAAATAAGATGTAACGCTTCGAGACTCTAAATGGGCACTACAACCCGCCACATATCATAGTTAGTTTAGAATATGTAAGGTTTACTAATTTAATAATTGAAACATAGAGAATCACACCTTTTAGTCTATAAAAATCCACAAGTGAGTGGAAACTACATCAATTTATAACCTCATATAAACCGGAACATCCAATAGAGTTCAAAAGTGTTCCAACTCATAATCAAAATATTAAATACGTCAAATAACTAAATCCTTAAACATCATAACAGAGTCAATCCTCCTCAAAATACAGTTCTCAACAAAATGTAAACTCCAGTAAACAGAAACCAAACCTATATTCGTCATCATACAAAATAAAGGTACTTGACTCCATCCTCCTCTTAGATATCATCGATAAATGTTTCCTTATAAATAAGATAGTCTTCAAACTTAGTACCTAAAAAAGAAAAGAATGAGCCGAAACTTAGTACGAGTGCACAAATACATGCGTGTGCCAAGTTAGATCGTTCACATACAAAAATGCAACTATAATAGAATAATGTAAGCATCAGTTTAATAATCTTATATAAGGCCAATAAAACAAAAAAAGAGTGTTCATAACCCCGCCACACTTGGTCTTTATCTACATACATAGGTGAATATAATTATACATTTTTTTTAAGTCATTTATGCCTACAAACCAGGGTCCAAAGACTAGAAACCTAAAATTCTAGTTGCGTCATCTCATATACAAGTCTACTAGAGAATCCTCATATATGATCAGTGGTTGCTCCTCTAGGGAATTGTTACTATGGGCCCCTGGAGCAAGTAGGTTAAGCAAAATTAGCAAACCAGAGTAATTAGGCCCAATATAGATTTAGTCCGGTTTGATTACTAATTCTTATCAAATACAAGCAATAATTAACACGATGTACCTAGAATCACTTCAAGATCGAATACAATACTTTGATCTTAAACTCGAACAAAAGTTAAACCTCAACAAAGGAAATCGTATACCACGAATCTAAAAGAAAACAAGTAACATGTTATCCTTTAAACATTCTAAAGCTAAGTCTTACCTAGGAATTGTTTATGTGCTTATGATCTAATCCATTAAAGTCTTGAAAGAAATAGTTGAGTCAAATAATAATAACATAATATGATTAAACTAAAAAGATGACATAACTATATATATATATATATAATCACTTTTTATAGTAACTTGTAAAGTATGTAATATATATATATAAAATATAATATAAAAGAAAGTATAAAATGAAAACATAACTAGAGTATCAAATAGTATAAATTATCGAGTTGATAAGGTAAATAGGTAATATGTACTTAATTGGAAAATTGAATAATTTGTAAAACTCATAAGGAATGATAAAGTAATCGTCGACAAATAAAGTAGACATATTACGTATAATATGATCTACCATAAATATACATGAAACCAATGTGATAAAATAATTAGATACCGAAAACATCAATAACAATTATAAATCGTATTAATAATATAAATGAATCGTAGTATACTGAATCAATATTTAGGACTTATGTAGAATACGATCATTTACATACTACATAAATAAACAGAAACTTGGCCCCAACTTATATATATATATATATATATATATAATAAATATTTAGAATACGCTAAAATATATTTAATAATAACGAAAACCTTTATATAAAAATAATTCTATATAATATGATAATCAATAATTATTAGTAGTTATTGAATACTAACCATACTTAATTTAACACTAACGACAAAAATAATAAATAAAATAAGAGTAAGGTATTACACTATGAGTGTAATATTGAAAATGAAATCGGAAATGGCTTACGAATTTAAATCAAGAAGAGAATCATCGAATGGGCACGGACGAGAACCTAACACAAATAATTATACAAAATTTAGTTCATTAAAATAATACACTTAAGTAATTAATTAATAACATTTACCAGGTGAATGTGGAATGCGTGGATAATAATCAACAGAAATTGAAATCACTTGAATTTCAGATGAGATTTGTAAAGAAAATATGTTGAACTTTGGAAATTGGGGTTTGGTTCGATTGATTTTAGGGGGAAATTATCTAATTGGGAGGGGGTTCTACGTATAGGGTGGGGATTAGGGTAGGGATAACTGAAGAAACAGGGGCGAGGGATTGGGGTAGGGGTGGGGTCGGGGAGTTAATAAAGAGATGAGGGAGAGGGAGAGGGAGAGAGAGGGATAGAGTGAGAGAGAGAGGATGACGGGGAGAAGGAAGATGATGAGAGAGAAGTTAGGGGTAGGGTTTGGTCATGATTAGGGAAAAGTAAGGGAGAGTAGAGATTGCAGGGATAGGGTCGGGTGAGAGAACTGAGATGAAGGAGGAAAGGAGACGGTAAGAGAGAGGTCGGGTGAGGGGAAAGAAAATATAGATGCCAAGAGAAAGAAGAAGAAAGACACGGTTGGGAAAAGGAAATAATTAGGGTTGAGGGTAGGATTTTAAGGTAGATTTTAGAAGCTTCTAGGATATATGATAGTATTTATATACATATAAAAAAGGAAAGTAGGGATTAATAGGAATATATAAATATTGCACACTAAAATAAATTTTTATATAAATGGCATAATATAGGTTAATAATAAAAATTATTGTATCCTGTACACAAGATATAAAATTTAATACACTTAATAAGTAAGTAAAATAGGAGGTTAAGAATAATCAAATCGGGACCTTATTTTCGGTTCCTAATAATACTAGCTTAAGGAGTTTATGGCTTAAATAATTTACTAACTGACTAAAGTGTTTCAATCTTCCCCCCTAAAGAAAACTTTCGTCTCGAAAGTTTACCTTAACTTGAGAAGAGTTCTAGATACTTTTGCTTCATATTGTCCTCCAACTCCCAAGTTGCCTTATGCTTTGAGTGGTTCTCTTACTGGCCTTTCACGAATGGAAGAGATCTCCTCCTTAGTTGGTGAACCTCCTTGTAAACGATCCCAATAGGTCTCTCCTCTATTGAGAAATTAGGCTATAAGTTCAAGGAATCCAACTCCTCTATCAGTACTAACCAATCACCCTGGCTTTAACTCGAATTCACCACGAACTTCTTTAATAGTGACACGTGCAAAACATCATGTACCCCTTCCATCATTGCTGGCAAAGCTAGCTTGTAAGCTACTTTTCTGATTCGTTTTTGCACTTCAAAAGGATACTAATAAACCTAGGGCTTAAATTTCCTCACCTTCCAAACCTTACTACACCCTTTACTGGAGAAACCTTCAATAAGACTTAATCACTGACTTAGAACTCTAAAGGCCTTCTTCCTCGATCCGCATAACTTTTCTTCCTGTTTTGAGTTGTCAACATCCTTTGCTGAATGATCCTGAGCTTGTCAACGGTTTCCTTCACCAAATCTAGACCCAAGAACTATCTTTCTCCCACTTCATCCCAATGGACAAGCGACCCACACTTCTTTCCATACAAGGCCTCATAGGGCGCCATCTAAATTGTCGCCTGGTAGCTATTATCACAAGAAAACTTGACTAAAGGAAGGTGCTCATCCCAATTTCCTTCGAAGTCCAGAACACAAGATCTCAACATGTCCTTGAGTATTTGAATAGTCTGCTTAGATTGCCCATCGGCTTGATGATGGAAAGCTGTACTAAATTATAGCTTAGTATCCAACTCTCTCTGCAAAAATAAAGTTAATGTACTTAAATTATTATTTGTTTCACTTAAAAAAGTTAAAGTATCAAAATGAAATAAAAAATAAAATTTGAGCACTAAAATGAAAATAAAATGAAATTTAATGTACTTATATTATTATTTTACCATTTTATAATAACAACTGTTATAATGGGGATATTAATTTATTTCATTAAAAAAATTGGGATATTAAAATGAATAAGTTTAAAATTTAGGTACTAAAAAAAAAAAAAATGAAAGTTTAAGTACTCATATTGGCTTTATCCCTTTTTATGCCTGTAAATAGACCAAGCTTTTAATTAATGAAGAAGAGGCTAACTTGATATTGAATAAAGAAATTATTTCATCAACATTGGTGGGAAACCTTTTTTCTTTGTTGATGGTGTGAGACAATCCTTTTTCTTAATGATGGTATGAGGCCATCAAAATTTCATTATGTGATGTCAAGCCATACTAATCATCCATAGTACGGGATTATCATCTAAGTCCAATAGTGTAAGACTATTAGATATATCTTTGTAGGTTCGGTGTTTCTTTCATAGAAAAAATACATTTTATTTATTTCATATTGATTTCTTAGTGTTCTCATTTTATTTATTTAGAGAGAAAATCAGATAGCAATTTAAAGAACTTCTATATTGTGTCTACTACTCTCTTTCGGCTCTATTGCTAGGGATTCGATTTTCTTCATTGGTACTGTTCTATTAGTCTAATTTCACTATTCAAATGAGAAAACTTAAGATTACAAAAGGTATCAGTCACTCCTTACCTTGTCTCTTTAGCTTTTCCTTAAGCTACACATAGACTATAGAGATCTCTCTAACCTTACATTGACTCAATTATAGCTTCTCAACAAAGATTACAAGACAATGAGATAGTACAAAAAAGAATCTCTCTAAAACATTCACATAAGTACAAAAACAATTTAGTGAAAATTCTATTTATCATAGCTTTTGACTAAGTACTTGATACAGTTTCTAATAGTCTACATTTGTATATAAAAAATAGCAGAGTATTTTGCTTTGAGCATGTGTGTATTGTTTATTCTACAGCTCATATTATATTGTGTTGTTCCTTGGAGTAATAGCTAGTTTCTTGATTTTCTTGAAAAGCTTTTCCTCAATCCTTATCTTCTTTACTTAGTTGTGGAGAACTCCCAAGAAAATACAAATATTGAACATTTGGAAAATCTAAACCTAATGGTGTATCTCTTGATGTAATTCTTACAAAGCTTGATCTATTTTTACTATAAAAATATCTTGTAAATTCTATAAAAAGGAGATTTGAGGAGTTTGTTGAGTCTCAAAAATTGAAAAAAATCTGTTTTGGATAAGCTTGAACATATTTAAACTGGATCTTAAATTTGTAGTTAGCACCCTTTAATTTTTCGAAAATAATAAGCCACCTTCATATATGTTTAATATTTGAAAGATATCTCCTTAAAATCTACCTAAACAAACTTGTAGTTGATTGTTTAAACCATATTAGATTTAATTTTAAAAGAATCTAATTCGTTCTTATCTTATCATGCTGCAAATAAAATTTAAATTGTTGAGCCTTATCTTAAAAATTTGTTGCTAAATTCTTTTTCAATTTGAAAAATCATCTCCCTTATCCAATCTTAGGATTTAACTTTCTAGGAATATCTCACTCTATCTAATAAACATGCCCCTTGTAGGCTTTGGATTTTGCCTTTCTTACAAGATGGTTGCTGTTTCTTTTTAAAAGAAATAATTAAGCTTGTTTGAAAATTCTAAAACTTTGCCTCCATGTTAGTTTAAGAATCCTCCATAATTCTTTAATTCAACTCTTTAAATCTAGTTTTAGAATGCTTTAAGGAAAAATTCAAGTAAATACAAATCCTTCTTAAAATCCCCATGGACTTACACCAACTTAGTAGAATGGAATTAAGCATATTTTTCTAATATACTCAATAAAAGTAGAGTTAGGACTTCATTAAATAATTATCCAACTTAATTAATCTAAATAATTCAAAGATAAGCTTAGATAAACTTTTTGATCATGATTTTGAATTCTATCAACATGGTTTTGCTTTTTTACTTATATGCTTTCTAACCTACATTTTGACCAAGTAGTTTACTCCCTTCATTTTCTTTCTTAACTTGATTTCACTCTAAGTTGTCTTGCACACTTATTATATTTGTTAGATCCATTTTAAAACTTTTTGTCATCATCAAAATTTCTTAAGAGAGAACTCAACATTCTTACCTTTTTTAATGATAACAAAATGTCAATTAAAAACAAATACATGTAGCACAACACAAGAATATAATAGCAACTATTCAAGACCAAAAGTTACAAATTTGAACAACTTTTTATCGATAGATTTAAACAATTTTCCTTCTTCTTCTTTTTAGATTTTCCAAAATTTATTTAGTCTCCTTTTTAAGAAGTGTAATGTTTTTGTTTTCCTTAATTACTATCATGACCCTAAAATTTTCATATTACGTATGTACTCATGATATGAAAACCACTTTGCAAGTTAGAGATTGTAAGACTCTAAACAATTAATCATTAAGGTTTTCGATTTTTAATTAATTAACTTATCATAAAATATTAATTACGGATATTCGATATTCCACAATCTACTAAAACTATAGAAAATCGGTATCCCTAACCAAATGCTAAGATAAGGTAAAACAACTTAATAATTTATAAAAAATATTATATTATACATAATCTTATCATATAAATATTTTCTACATCAATTATTTCTATACTAACTATACATATTTCAATTCACTATAATATCATCAAACATATTTTTGGTTTGTACTCTACTCTTAAGTTTTTCCTCAATCCTTGCTTAAAGGAACTTGCAAAAGAAATTATAGGGGAATGAGCAATCCATGGCTCAGTGAGTTCGTTCCTTACTACTAATATTCAAGCAAGTTATCAAACATTATGAGCACATATGCAAACTATTTACATATGAAATAAATGCATACACGATGAATGCAAGCAACATATCCATAGGAGTCAAGAACTATGGAAGATGTAAATTTACGTTGTCTATATGTTGATTTTCCTCTATACTTACCTATATGGAGTACCTCATCTTAACCGCATGAGGCTGTTTGAGGGCACCGTCCCTCTAAACGACACTTGATTATTACCTTAATTTGAGAAACAGCAATAACTATAGGTGGACCCCAACTAGGGTCATCCATCGAACATATCAAAGGCTCCTCGAGTACATAAAGTGAGTCTTCTCGCTATCAAATATATCTAAGGTGCCATGGGCACAAATATGTAAGTTCTCTCACAATCAACTAGAGATGCTATGCTAGTTTTGCCTCAATAGTAAAATATCATTCACGGGCACTATGAGCCCTTAAGGAAATCATATACAATATATTTAAGATTGGAAAAACGTTTTTCAAAAATACTTTTAAAAAAAATCTACAAAGCTAGCACTCTCCATCAGTATATTAATTGAATCACAGACATGCGATAGATATACTAGTTATTTTAGTCGAATAATTACATTTACTAATTTAAAAAAGTGATCATATGGATAATAGCACACAAAGAAATCAGTTATTCAATCAAATAATCAATATCAACCAATAAGCAATACATAACTAACAATTAATAAGCAGATAGCAAATCATAAGAACTTTGGGATTAATTGGGTACCTAAAAGATAATAAAGTTTATAAGTATTATGAAAAACTAAGTTTTTTAGTTAACTAAATATCTATCACTATTTACTTGATTTCTTACTATAATTTAAATATGGTATAATTTAAATCTTTTATTTACTTTTCTCGGTTTATCTTAAATTTTAATAACATATAACTTTTTTAGCTTAACTCTAACTTTTATAAATTTATAGTTTATTTTTATTGTTTTTGGATGTACTTTATTGTAGTGGAGTCCGTTTTAGACATTGTAACTCGCATTTTCTATTATGAGGTAAAAATAGTACGAAATTCATTATTTCAACTTAAATAATTATAAAATATTATTTTAAGCTTTTTCTTTGCTTATTTATGATTTAATAAATATCAAATTCCTATATTTTGTAATTTTCCTATTTTTAAGGTTTAGAACTTATTTATTTCATTTTTTCTATTATAATAATTTTATAATTAATTAATTATTTTTAATTACGATTGTTACTTAAAAATTAATTATATACAAACATGGTAACATGGATAAGCGTCATGTGTCATTTCTGAAATTTGCATATATTTCTAATATTTTTCCTATTTTGTATTTTTATATAATATGTATATAATTATATTTATTATTATATTTTATTAAAATTTTTAAATTAATTATTTTCTATTTTCTTAGATTCTACGGCATGCATATTTATTTATATATATCATCTTATTTTAGTGTTATAGTATAATATACCTATAATATTTATTTGTACCTATATACTTAGAGATATACTATATTATTACTATACATATTTTATACGTATATGTATACTTATGAATATAATAATATGATTCTAAATATACTACATATGCTATACGTATGTGTGTGTATATATATATATATATATATACTTATGTTTTTTAATAATTTATACATATATATATGTATATATATACGACCATATTTACTTATATATATATTAAAAAACTTAATATACATAATATTATATACAAATACATATGCGTATACTTTGTTACATTTATAATATTTACGAGTTATCTCAATATATTCGTTAACAATTTTACGCGATTACACTTATTGATCGATAATCATATTCTATTAGGTCTTTTTTTTTAAAATACTTTTAGGTATAATTATTCATTTTATAAGCTTTGGTTTATAGTTTTAGAGTTTTTGTTAAGTTCGAGTTCAATTTTGGGTATTTATGCATACATAAGATTTAAGGTTTTCATACACAAGTAAAGTTTTGATTGAAATTCTAAGGTTTTGTTAGTTATAATATATTCAAATTCATAATTTAATAAATTTTTATTTTACTTGGCCTTATCGACTCTTGAAGTTATTTATAGTGCTAAAGTTCAATTTTACTCTCAAATAGTTAAATTTGCGGAGTTTATAATTACTCCTCCTTTCGATTATCATCTTCCATTTGTTTTTTATGCTAAAACAGATGAAAGAAAACATCAAATTGCATTGAATTAAACAACAGATTACATGATTGACTTGATGGAAAGGATAAACATAGTCTTTGGCATAACAAAAGATACTAGATTGGATTGGACTAACATAAAAAAGAAACAGACTTGTCTTGATAGAATAAGTCAACTTGAACTAGTTGACACATACTAGACTAGCACAAATTAGATAAGAAATTTAAAATCTACTTCTTCTTCTTTGGATTAGTCTTCTTATGAGCCACAAATTTGGTTTTCTTAGACTTGGCAGCTGGACTTCCTTGTGTTGCTGATGAAGATGGAGTAGACATAGTAAGAGGATTTGCTGCTAGGATATGGTTGAGAGAAGTGATGATCTTAGTACATATGGTACCAAATCAAATGATGAACCTTGAGGTGATTCAAGAATTGGATTAGATGCAGGAGGATGAACATCAAGATTTACTTACTCAATAATAGTAGGAAGAACAACATGAGCTTTAAGGTTTAGTTGTGTTGTAGAAGGGGTATGGACAGGTAGAGAATAGTGAACTGGTAAAGCAATGTGAGGGGAATCAGAATTTAGGTGTTCAGGTTTAGAGAAGGATCTTTCTCCTTAGGTGTTGAATCTGGCTCTTCTTGATGCTTCTATCCTCCTAGCCTCTCTTCTTTATCTTAGAAATTAGGTTCTTAAGGTCCAATTTGTTTAAGCCAAGAGGATCAGCATAACATTCTCCCTTATCTACTTCCACAAGTTTTGAGTCACTTTCTAACTTAGATTTTGATGTTGACCTAGTCTTTCTTTTCTCAATATTGAGATCTCCCCCTATCATTGGCATATACCGCTTCTTTTGTTTCTTCTTAGACTTGATAGGTTTCTTTCCCTTTCCTTTAGCACCTTCATAAGGATTTTTTGACTCACTTTCTAGAAATTCAAAATCATCATATCTAGGCCCACAAACTGCGTCCTTCCCCCTCAATTCCATATGCATTGAAATCCAAAATTCTCTTTTTGTTCTTTAAATGAATGTAGTGGGCCATACCCTCAATAAACCATACCTTGTCTCTTGCAGAAATGCCTGTATGCTTGAAAACCACTTCACTAATTTTCATGTTTAGGGTAGGCATCTTAGAATCTTTTGGTGCTTTTATCCCTTTAAACCTAAGCCACTTCATTAAAATTTCTCTATAGGGTTTATTATCTTTATTTCTCTTTACGTACCTCAAGATTTGACCAACAATATCCACATTCTTTTTCGGTTTCGTGGCCAACATTATTAAAGCACCCTCTACAGAAACTATTGTGGTATTGCTTTTCTTGTATCGTATACAATTGACAATTCACTTATGTAGTAACCTAACTATCAACTCAAAATCAAATACAAAGACATTCCTTTCATCACTAGTTGAGACTCATCATTTAACATATTAAATAGTTCCTTTCAATCTGGCTTTGTGTTCTTATATACATCATAGAAAAATTAACTCTGTTTACAAACTTAGTAGAGCTTGGTCCATTAAAATACAAGCTTATATTTTGATTTTTCACTTAATGATTGTTGAGCTCAGAATCTCTATGAAAAACAATGTTTTTTTTTATGTAGCCTAACTTGTTACAAAAGAAGCAAGCATAGGGTTTTTGAGTTTTTTACCTATCACTCATCATACTTCTTTCACTTGGAGTTTGATACTTTCTGATATACTTTTTGTTCAAGGTTCTGAAGTATCTGTTTAAAAGTGGATACTTTCTATTTTGATTAAGAGAGTTTCTACTAAACTTTCTAACTTGCTCAACAGCCTTGAATTTTTCTTTATTGTCTGCTTCTTTAGATCTTACAAATACTATCTCCCTTTTAGCATATGATTTACCATTTTCAAATCCTAAACTAGTTTTAGATTGATCAACACATTGATAAGAAATGAGCATCTGGAGTTTTTTATCACTCTCATTAAACTTTTTAATTGTATTTTGAATTGAACTAGATAAATCATCTACATGACTTTTCAAGCCTTTTATTTCTTCCTTTAAGATTAAACTTTCATTTGTTAAAGTTATGCTTGTAACATGCAATCCTTCAAAATCATTTTTCAAGATATCATTTTTATTTGCTAAGAGTTTGTTTGTTTAAATGAGCACAACCTTTTCTACCTTTAATAGCTTATTCTTATTATCAACTTTTATAAACTTGTCATTAACTTTTGAAAGATCTTTTAGCAACTTACTTATCTCAGCACATATATTGTCAGGAATTTCATCATTAAAGTCACTATTAGATTCAGAGCATACCTCAAAAAGTGCCATTAAACATAAGTTTTTTTCTTCAGTCTCATAATTTGTGCTTTTTGCCTCAGTTTCTAATTCATCTAAGTTACTCTATGTTGCCATGAATGATTTGCGCTTTTTCTTATATTTGTCCATTTTCTTGATCAACATTGAACATTAATACTTACTATGTTCAGGCTTTTTGCATTCATAGCACTCAAGCTCTTTCTTTTCTTTTACTTTCTTCTCTTCTTTCACTTTAAATTATTTTCCAGTAGCACTTTTACTTTTGTTGGAAAATCCTTTAGAGTTGTAACTTTTCTTACCTTTCTTTTTGAGCAAGCGGTTCAATTGCTTTGCTAACATTGACACATCTTTTTCCTTCTCCAGAAGACTCATTAGTTTTTAAATCTATTTCTACATCCTTGGTTTTAAAGGCTATAGAATTTTTCTTTGGATCTTCTAACACAATTTTTGCTTTGAGGAAGTTAGTTTCATTAGCTATCAACTTGCTATGTAACTGACTTAAACTAAGCTTTGTCATGTCACATGCTTTCTCAATAGCTGTCTTATTTGCGTTCCAAGCCTTAGGAAGGATCCTTAGTTTTTTCATAATAAGATTTGCATAATTCATTTTCTTTCTAAGAGATGGCAACTCATTAGTTATAATAGTAAAGTGACTAAAAGAATCCTTAATCTCTTCACTAGGAAGGATACAAAATGTTTTATATTGTTGCATCAAGGAATTAACCTTTGTTTCCTTAATAGTATCTATCCCTTCATAAGTTTGCACTAGCGTATCCTAGATCTCCTTAGCTATACCACAAGATGAAGTTAAATAGAACTCAAAAGGTGCAATAGTAGAAAGAAGAAGGTTCTCAGCCTTTGAGTTCGATTTAGCTTTTGTTATATCATTTGATGTAAGAGGAGTTTCTAAGAATTTGACATTTCCATTTGAAATGATCTCCTAAGCCTAGTAATTAGTAGCCTTAATATACCTAGTAATTAGTAGCCTTAATATACATCTTCATCCTAAATTTCAAATAAGTGAAGTTAGTACCATCAAAGAATGGAGCCTTACCAGGTTGAACAGTCAATGAACTATTACTTTCTGCCATTGATGTTGACTTTATATGATATTATAGTTAGGCTTTGATACCAATTATAGGTCTTGTGTAAGAGATTAGGGGAGGAGGTGGGATTGATATCTTTGGCAAAAAATAAACTTTTTGAAATTTCAGATAAATTCCCCTCTTAATAACTTGAATGTCAATTTTCTCAAAAGTAACTTTCATCTCCCAAATGACATTGACTTGCAAAATGGGAACAGCTAAAGTAGCCTTAAGAATCCTAGCAATCACTATAATGTCCACATAAATACCAAACACATCAATGATTGGGTTCATTGAATGGCTTTTGTCCTTATAATATGACTAAAAAGGAATTACATTAGTTAAGGAAAAAAGTCCCTTATGGTGGCCCTTTTTGCTGGTATACATATTATTTATTATTTTACACATACTATACTTATGTTACTCTATTATTGATATTTACATTTATGTATCTAAGACTCAACCTCAAGTTGATGCATAAATATTACAAAACCCCAACTTGTGAGATTGAGAACTTAATTGAATGTTTTGTAAGGATGATGATTGAATAGAATATTTATTTCTTTCATCTAGTTTATCATGGTATATTATTCTCAAAAGTCCTTGCTCATTTGTTTTCAATATAGCATTTTGAAATTTTTTTAAAATCTTAGATGTTGTTTTATGAATGTAAATTGTTTTTCTCCCAATTATGGAGTAACGTGTGGTGCATGTTGCTCTTTAACTTTTAGTTATTATTCTTCCCTTTATTTATGTAATGTTTATGTTTGGAATTTAGACCATTAAACTTGTATGTATCTTGTGATTTGATTTATTAAAAGATCCCCTTTTATTGGTTGTTGCTTAGCATGATATGATGATTTTTGTTCTAAGCATAATATTTGGTTTTAATATGTTTTATTAATATATCAAGGATTTATAGATACGTGACATTTGAATACACCCATGAGAGAAGAATGGTGAATCAAGTGAGTGGGTGAATTCGATAGTAGAAGAAAAATATGTAAGTTATATTTCAAGTAATTTTTAAATATAGCGTAACAAAAATATTTTTTTAACCGTTTATTTAGTTTATTGTTTAACTATATATAACGTGATGTAGAGAGATGTGCTGGAATCATATGAAAAGAACTTACAACAATTACAGTCACTAAGACAAATGCCAAAGACACAAGTACAAATCATGAGAGAAGTGCTTAGACATAAGCCTAGCTATTATTGTGGTTTAAGATATGGTGGTACGAAGCCACCTTTAACTCATCTACAGATTCCTTTTGTCTCACACCTTACATTCTACCTCCACTAAATAAGTTATAGTGTTGCGGAATAACATGTCTACTTTGGAACACACCGTTGCTCAGCAAGAATAACTTGACCAATTTATGGCACAGCAACAATAATTTTTTGCTTCATAGTAGCAATGGTTTGCTCATATGATGTCTACTATACCAACAATGCAACTTAATCATTCTAATCATCACCTTTCTTGAAAGGGTTTGGAGTTGGGAATATGCCATTGTTTTATATGATGTCTACTATACCAACAATGCAACTTAATCATTCTAATCATCACCTTTCTTGAAAGGGTTTGGAGTTGGGAATATGCCATTGTTTTATTGTTTACCCTACTGGGTGGATTCTCATAGCAAACATCACACCTTCAATCCCTAGTGCACCTACAAGTTAGGCATCTGTAATCTTACTTTCCAGCATTATTTCATCCTTTGCATACTATTCAACAGTTGTAACCACAACCTCTAGTGGATGGACCTCATTGATGAATTCATATGTAGCTATATCAACCTTTTGACTGCCATTCTTGCGTTTATCATGAGACTCAACCTTATGATTAGCTATGCCGACCTTTTGGGTATATTTAATCTTTTGTTGAATACTTTTGAAAAGATACTTAAATAGTTATGAGTGTATACTACTTTTAAGTCTGTTATCATGTGACTTATTTAGCTTTAATATTCTTTTGGGTATTTTTAAAAGATGTTTGATTATGAAAATTTTAGATTAGTTGTCATTTAGCTGTATTTTGATTAGGCAATTTAAAAGAAATATGCTATGTAATTGTATGTTGAGTATTGATAATGTTCCTATGCTGCGCTATTTTTTTCTATATGGAGAGATTTGGATCTATTGAGTTGGTATTAGTTTATAATACATCATAAAGTGTATGTTATAAGAGGATTTTCATATAGGAGAAAGACAGAGAAAGTAGATGTGTGTTGGAGGAAATGATTTTGGTATTTTTTTTATGAATATAAAGCGTAATGATGAATAGAGGACAATAACATATGTACATATATAATATAAGAAATACATATAATGCGTATTACATTACAGAAATTTGGGGGAAAAAAAAAGATATCTTTTATTATGAGGTTTTTATTCTTGCTTATAGGATGTTGTTGCAACTTTATGGGAATTCCTTTGTTGCAATAACTAAGAAAACATCTTTATTCAACTTTATGGGAATTTATTTTGTTGCAAATACCTAAGTTATTACGAGAATTTCAAATTCTCGTATATAATTACTAAGATATTATTCGTCGTTATATGGAAAAGTTGATGGAGTTATTGTGAAGATTTACTTATGTGGATCTAAATTCTCACAATAGCTATATTACGACGATTTTCCAGCCGAAAGAAATTTCTCACATTTAATAATTTTTGTTGTAGTGTATGTTTTCTAAGTATTATTGAATTTTCCACTATCTTATTATTTCTGTTTCTGTTGTCCCATATCATGGGTACTCAAATCTAGAATGGCTTATAAATATAATATCACATTTGTAAATTTGTTATTTCTTTCCAATCGGTCGAAATTATAATGGACAAAAAAAATGGAGTTTATTTGGATTCAATTTTGAATTTTTTACTAAAGCAAGACTTCGAAGGATCCATTGGAGGGCCAATTCGAAACCAAAACTCTAACTAAAAGACACATGGATAGTTTTCTCATGCGAACCCTTAAGGGAACTTTAGTTTAATAGGCTTTATTTCCAATTTTGATAGTTTACATGCTTTACATCTACTTATTAGAACACCAAGATATTATATATGATGACTTCCAATCAATCAACATTAACATTTTATGCTTGTGAGAGAGCTTTGAAAATTTGATCATATAATAGTTGAGGGTTTGGTGCTCATCCTAAAAACATTATATATTATTATTTCATATAGTACCTTGTTGGGGTTGTTAGAACTAGTAGATAACGTGCAATGGGTATGCTAGCTGGCTAAGAGATGTGTTCAATTGATGACATATGTAAGGATGTCGATATGAATAGGCATAGGAGGAACAACGGGCAAACTTGATATCTCAAGTGCATGCTTATGATAGTGGATCAAACTCGATATTCTTGATAAATTGTCTATTCGATCTTTTGAGGAGTGATTTCAATGTTTCTCTCAAGCTTGCCAATATTCTAAATGAATTAAATAAGACGAGTAGCATCCTATTTATAAAATTTAGAAATTTATATTATCTATTGAATGGTTTCAAGATGGATGGTTAAGAATGAGCTTTATTATTGAAGCTTATCCTTTCCTCTAGCCTTTGTGGGTTTGGACATGGGTTTTAGTTTACTCATGGGCTTATAATAATTAAATGAACCTAATTATTGTAATAAATAATTCTCAAGCATATTTAAACTCCCTTGAGACCTATTAAAGCCAAATGAATCTTAAATGAACTAAAAAAGGTTGTTTCCAAATCTACTTTTTGCATACAAGATAATTGAGTAGGGCTTAGAGCAGAAAATCTAGTTTGGCAATCCTTATTAAGCGTCTATCAAGTCAGATCTCCTTAAGACATTCTTAATTAGACTTGATCCCTTAGGCTTTATCATTAGCCTAAGATATCGATTAATGGCAATAAATTGTATTCAAAGCTCAATTATTGAAATAGGTTTATCCATACTTTTTTTTTTTAGAAATAGATTGAATGATGTTGCTTCTTTTTGTTTTATTAAAAGAGTATATTGTTTTGCATATGATGTTTGTGAGTCACCCTTTAAATGGTGATTTTGATTGTGTTTTCTTGACATTAATTCTTTTCTAAATTGGAATGGAAAAGGAAAAGGAAAAGCAATTAAAGTAGGCTATACACAAGTAGATAAAGTTGCAAGTTTGTTTTTTCTCACCCTAACCCTATTAGTTCATAGCATGGGCATGTATATTATGCTATAAGTATCTTCCATGTGCATACGTAGTGGTTTTACCATGTGCATTAGTTTACTCTTTGAGTTTGAGGCCAATGATACAATTATTTATATTGTTCTTCCACTATTTGAAAAAAAAAAAAAGAACAAAACTTTTATACAGTGGTTAATAGTTCCCTCAATCCTAGCTTGCATCCAAATCGCAAGTTTATAGAATCTGCCTCTTAAGTTCTCTTAAACAGTATCACACTAATTTTTAAAGAGATTGGTAACTTATTTGAGTATTGCAATATATTTCTTCACACTTTCACACAATGCTCAACAATATAAAATTCTTAAGTTGTGAGCTTTATCTCTTAGATCAGATAAACATTTGTGTGAGCAATTGAACTATAATATCTTGAAAACCTTGTGTACGTCTTTTTCTTATTCTTCTCTTTTCTTGTCTCTTCGATCTTCTTTTTTTTTTTTTTTTTTCATTGATCACTTCATCTTTAAATAGTTATGGATTTGACATTCAAATGTTCTCAATGCAGTAGTAGACGTTGTGTATTCTTTGCATCTTCAAATTTTTGTGATCCTCTTGCTTTGCTATCTTTGTTGATAAGCTCATTTGTCATGAGTTATTTTCTTTATAACTTCTTCATATAGTTAGAAACTTTTATCAGTCCATAGTATTATACGCTTTTAAAATTTTCATAAGTATTGCAGTTGTATTTGAGGCTTATCCAAATAGATTATCCAAATATATTTTTATGGCTTTGGGTTTTGACTTATTCTTCTTATAAAGAGCTTTTGATCTTGTTTTGCTTCTAATACGTCTTCTACCTTATAATAAGTAAATCTGTTTAAGTCTAGCACTTTGATGTGTTATCTTATGATCAATTCTTTACTTTTGTTCCCTCATCTTGAAAATAATGTAGTCATGTCTTATACTTTTGATTTATACATATCGTTCTTTTCTCCAAGTCTTACGTTTGACCAACCTCGAATAGTAATAAGGTTTGATTCAACATCTATTGTTCATTCTTGTTTCACAGTTTTTAATTCTTTCGGTCAACTTTTAATCATTCAATTCTTTATTCTTATCAAGTACCTTCAAGAATATAATTATATGTTCTACACACTAGCTAACTTCATTAGCAATAAAAAAAATACCTTTTGTTTATTTCTATATATATTTTGTTATCATAAAAAATCCTTTCATTTTGATTCTTGCACTAACAAAATTTCTATTGTTGAGATCCTTAAGTGACTAAACTCTTGGATGGACAAATTAAATGTTATGGCACACCATTTAAGTATTGAACTTGCATATATTAATTGATGTTTTTTGATGAATTAGGAATTCCTAAATTGCTTGTTAAGCTAGAGAAACATCTCACAATTGAAGTCTCACATATTGTCTAAGAAAGAAATATAAGGTATGATATCCCTAAAATTGAACAATATCATGAAACACATGAGATAGTGTACCTAAGGAATTAGAGGAAGAAGTTTATGGATCATTTGATTTTGTTCCAAATGAGAACCTTGTTGAGGAGCCAACTATAGAAAGTTTACGAATCTTTTTTATCACAATCTCGAGAAAACCAATGAGATTATTTATTTTCCATCTATATCTTACTCTTTAAACTCCATTGAGTCAATTGTTGTTCGAATTCAAGAAAGTTCTATGAATATTGAAAGTAAAATTGATCTAAACAATGAATTATGTTAGTTTACTATAAAAATTCATTATAGGGAGAGGAAGACATGACGACATTGAACAGATAAGTTGAAGAGATTGTTAGTATTGTTAAAGACTGAAACAATAACATTAAAGTAAACAAACATTGAATTTGAAACTATTTATTAGAGCTAAAAATTTTCATGTTGACAAAATCGATGGGAAACATGAAGAGCTATTTGATCATGAATTCAAGATTGGTTTTCATAAATTGTTGTTTGATTTAGGAGGATTTAAACAAAATCTTAGAGATTTGAGAACAAATCTTTTTAAGAGAGGGTAGATGATGCAGATGAAGAAAGAGCAAATATGGGATAATAAAATTTCTTGTGTGGACTTTGTTTTATGCTATTTAGGTTAGATATGATATTATTATCTTTTTATTTGATTAGGTTTAGCTTTTTTTGTTTTAGCATGATAAGTATCTTATTTTTAAGATATGAAATATTTTTTTTTTAGATTTATTAAATTCTAGTTATCTAGAACACCGGATATTATTATCCCTATAAATACGCAAAACTTCTAATCAATAAAGAAAATGATAACTTAATATTGAATAAAGAAATTATTTTCTCAAGATTGGTGTGATGCTTTTCTTTCTTTTTTATTGATGGTATGAGACCATCATTTTTCTCATCCATTGTATAAAGTTATGAAATTTCACCGTGTAATGTGAGGCCGAACAAGCCATCAATAGTATGAGGCTATCATTTAAATTTAGTGGCGGTGTGGCCATTATATCTTTCCAAGTTGGATATTTCTTTTATAGAAAAAACATGTTTTATATATTTTGCAGTGATTGATTAAATTTCTTATCATATTTATTTTTATATTATGTTTTCTTAGTATTTTCAAGTATTGCATTGTGTTAATATTTTTAGTTTTCGCTATCCTGCGCACTCATATCTAAAATGGCCTCTATTATATATCACTTATTGTAAATTTGTTATCTCTTTCTACTCGGCCGTAACCATAATGGACCAAAAGGTGGATTTTTGGTTGGATTCAATTTAAAGCAAAACTATTAAGGATTCATTGGAAGGCCAATTAGAAACCAAAACTCTCGGCAATGGACACTTGGATTGTTTTCTCGCCCAAACCCGTGAGAGAAGCTCAGTTTAAACAGGTTTAATTTTATTTCCAGTTTTGATGGCTCACATGCTTTATTGACGTCCACTTATCAGACACACCGAGATATTATATAAATGATGCTTTCCAATAGATCAGCATTATTAATATTTTATGCATGGGAGCTAGAGAGCTTTGAAATTTTCACCATGCCATAGCTAAGGGTTTGTTGCTCATCCCTAAAACATTATATATGATATTTTTATAGATTATTTTATACAGCATCTTTTCCTCAAAATTAAGATTGAATGGGGTTGTTGCTTCTTTTAATTTTATTGAAAGAGAAGATATTGTCGTGTTTAGATTAATATTGTGAGCAAGATGTATGTGGAGTTACCTTTCGAATGGCGATTTTGATTCCGATCGGCCGACATTATTAATTCTTGGCCCTATTTGGAATGGAAAAAGGAAAAGCGGTTAAAGAAGGCTACTAGTCGCATGTTAGATAAAGTTTGCGAGTTTGTTTTGGTCTTACCCTAACCCTATCGGTTCATGGCATATGCGAATATATTATGCTATATATATATATACGTGTGTGTGTGTATCTATTTGTTTGTGAATTACGTAAATAACTTGTGTAATTGGCCTCTGGACTAGTATTGGTGGTGGGTATGAATGGCTCTACACATCACCACCACAATGCATTGCCATAATTGGCAAATTAGGAAAACGTCATCACCCATGTATAATAAATAATCTTCTCGTCTCTCTACCTCCCCACTTAAAAGATAATCATCTCTGAAGAGTTGTGACTGAGGAGATGATTGATTAAGACAATGGGAAATGATCAAAAGAAAACAAAGGACATAAAGAGAAAGTGTGCGTTATCATTGTATTGTAAGATTTCGATTTATAAAATAAAATCTTATATTTTAGATATAATCTATATATAGAGTCTTGATCATTAGATTTACGGTATCTACTAAAAAAAAAAAAAAAAAAAAAACCTTAACGAATCAAATGGTTTAAATGCCTATCCCTAATAGATTAGGTCTAGACAATTAGTTTTGGAAAAGCGACATTTTGTATATTCACGCATGCATCGTCAACATGCTGTCTTCTTTGTATTGCTCTGTACATGTGCTAATATATAATTGAATGATATGGATCCTATAGATGCAAACACGATTGTAATATGAAATAAAATTTACTTGTTGCTTAGGTATGGTTAGTCAATCCTAAAACAGAAATTGTACGACATGCATGCATGGATAGTGGACATAATAAGTATCCAAGTAGCACCATGCGATCAACATAAAGTGACTGAAGGGTCAAAACCCTAAAAGGTTTCCTTTGTCCACGTCTAGAAGTCGGAGTGTTGAGGACCAATCTCAAAGGATCGAGCTTAGTCCTGTAGAATAGGGCGTTTCATTGACTATGTTTTACATCCAACGAGCAACTTTAATATATATTGATCAGTAAATCTGATTAGGCGTCCCCATATATATATATATATCTTAACAATATTATTATTATATATCTCGACACAAGGAAATACCCTCGATCCAATTTTATGCTAAGCTTTACGAGATTGACGAAATGAACAAAATGACTAGTAGTTTTACAAAATGCTATTCCCTTGGCGATGAAATTTAGTGAATACGACACGACTATCTATATATCACCTATAATACAGTACAGGGAGATAAGCAGTCCCTAAAATTGATAAAATGTCAAAGGTTCACAGTCTTGCATTTATTCATCAGATGTCTTCGTCTCCTACTGAATCTCAGCCCTATCTATACCCCAAAAAAAAAAAATTATATACGTTCACACACAACCGTCAACAATCCATCGTCTACAATTAATCGATTGTTCTTTCTTTACCAACTAAAATCCAAAGAGTTGGTTGTTTTACATTTATTCTAGTATACATATATGTGCCATAGAAGAGAAGGCAAATCCACGTAATTAAAGATGGAGAGAAGATGTCCATATTGTTGCGTCATTCCTCTTTAATTCCTTTTATTGCTTTCTGTTGACACACCATGGAATTATTGAACTCTGAAAAAGAGCTTACGTAGATATGCTTGCTTGGCTCATGGATCAGCATTGCTATACTTTTTAATGGCTCTCTTGGCAATGACATATATTAGAAGACACGTTAACGCAATAAATTTCATTGGTCATTAATTAAGCTTATTAATTAATACTTGTTTTTGCCTCCTCTGCTCACCCAACACCAACTTATTATTGCAATTAGGAAAACTATGCAACTCCTTACAGACGGATTCAAGATGTTATTGTTTTAGTGATGTTTGATTCGGGGAATGAAATAAATATCCAACAGAAAAGTAAATATCCATTAAAGGTGGAACAAAAATCTGATAGAACTATAAAACAAATTGGATCATATAAAATCAATTCGAAGATTGTATTTTTTCTACTATTGTTTTAATAAGGTTTAGCTTAAATGGAGCATACTAAACTGACTAGTTCTAATCGGGACTGAATCAAACCGGTTCCATTTATAAGAGTATAATCACACTTATCCAGTCAAGATAAGCTTGTGATCTTTATAGAGGATCTTACGTGTAATGGGAGTTACGCAACTCTATTGAATGTACGTGATAAAAGTTCAATAACATGTGGCTTTTGCCTAATGGCCTACGAAGTCACTTTGGTGACATAAGTATGGATAATTGACACTCAAAGCATATGAAAATCTCTCTTGTGTGGAACCACGTATTCGAGCGGTCATACATGTATTGTTTTGTTGCTTACACGACGCGGCAGTGTAATTGGCTTATGCATTGAACACCGAGGTTTCCACTATGAAGAGAAATTTATATTTCTAATTTCCAATAATTTGTAAAAGGTTTTATGTAAGTGGGGCTCGATATAATTTTATCAGTGGACTGATTAGATGAAATCGTTTCATTTTATTTAAAAAATTTATGGGCCAAATAGTATAATTTGATTTGACAATTTAATTTAACTAGACAAAATAAAGCACTTTAAACCAAACTAAGCCCACTCCAAATAGTTATTATTTATGGGAAAAATATATATTCAGTTCTCAATCTTTACCACTTTTTTTACTTTAGTCCTCAATTTTTATATTTTTCTATTTCAATTCTTAACTTTTTCAATTTTTATTAAATAAGTCCCATTAGAAAAATGAATGGAAAACATAATAAATCTAATAGAAGGACTTGTTTGATAAAAATCGAAAACATAATATATTGAAATAGAAAAAAAATGGTTGATGACTAAATTAGAATAAGTAATAAAAGTTGAGGACTTAATGTATACTTTTCCTTTTCTTCAAATTTCCAAAGTTACAACCCTTCTAATGCACATGACTGTTGAAATGAATAATTGAATTAAGTTTCAAATAGGGGAGATTATATGGTCTTATTCACCGTTTTGATGGGATCAATCTTATCCTCGATCTCACCATTCACTTTTATATTATAAAATTTAAACTATTGAGTTCATAATTAATTAAATAGTTTAGATTTAAACAAGTATAAGTCAATTATGAGAAAAGTGACATCCCCAATCTCCTAAAAAATAACGATGGAATTGTAAAAAAAATAGAATCTTACACTTTAGACATGATCTATATATATAGTCTTGACCATTAGATTTGTGGTATCCATTAAAAAAAAAAAAAAGTAGCTCGGCAAATCAAATAATTTAAATAACTATCCATAATAGATCAGGTCTAGACAATTAGTTCTGGGAAAACGGCATTTTGTATATTTAGGCATGCACCATATTAACATGTTTTCTTCTTTGTATTACTCTCTACATTTGATAATATATAATTGAATGATATGTATCCTACAGATGCAAAACGATGGGTATATATGAAATAAAAATTGCTTGTTGCTTAGGACAGAATGACAGGGTTGAAAGGATAAGGTCGTCAACACGTAGAGTTTTTGGCCATGGTATGTTAGTCAACCCTAAAACAGACATCGTACGACATGCATGCATGGCTTGTGGACATAAGTATCCAAAGTAGCACCATGCGACCAACATAATGTGGCTAAAGGGTCAAAACCTTAAAGGTTTCCATGGTCCATGTCTAGAAGTCGGAGTGTTGAGGACCAATCTCAAAGGATCGAGCTTAGTTCTGTAGAGTAGGGCGTTTCATTGACGATGTTTTACATCCAACGAGCAACTTTAATATCGACTAGTAAATCTGACTAGGGAAACATAAATGAGGCGTCCCCACGTATATATATACTCTTGACAACATTATTATCATATATCTTGACACAAGGAAATACCGTCGATCCAATTTTATGCTAAGCTTTACTAGATTGATTAAATGAACAAACTGACTAGTAGTTTTACAAAATGCTATTCCGTTGGCGATGAAATTTAGTGAATACAACGACTATCTATATATCTCCTATCATACAGTACAGGGAGATAACAAGTCACCAGATTGAGAAAATGTCAAAGGCTCACAATCTTGCATTTATTCGTCAGTTGTCTTTGTCTCCCAACTGAATCGTCTCAGCCCCATCTATATGCAAAAAAATTATATAAGTTCACACACAACGGTCAACCATCCATCGTCTACAATTAATTGATTGTTCTTTCTTTGCCAACTAAAATCCAAAGAGTTGGTTGTTTTACTTTTATTTCAATATACCTATATATGTCCCATAAAAGAGGAGGCAAATCCACGTAATTAATGAAGAAATACTTGAAATTGATATCAATTATCAATGGTTTAGGGTCAACTTACTGTTCTTGTGTAGTCTAACTAGATGATAGATGATCCAATATGGTTTGATGAAGAAGAAAAGATGAACAAGAACATTGATGCAAAGTTTGTGAAATTTATGTATATTGTTAGTTATTTCTGTTATGTATAGTTATATATATACAAGTGCTAACATGTATTAAAGTAGCATATGTGAAAATTAAATAACTATATAGTATGTTACAACCACTCCCCTAACCCCCCCCATATAGTATGTTAAAACCACTCCCCTACCCCCATCCACCCAATCTTTAAAACGCCTAACTTGGTACAAAAAATGGACAATTGCTATGCCGGAACAAGCTTACTTAAGAAATCAACTAATTGCATTTGAAAGGAAACAAAAGAAATAACTAAGCAACCAAAAGCTATATGATCTCTAGTGAAATGAACATTGATTTCTAGATGTTTGGTTTGTTTATGGAAACAAGGGTTCTTTGCAATAAGCTTAGTAGACTTACTATAAGAAAAGAGAACTACAAGGAGTTTAACTTGAACAAAAAGATCTATGAGAATGTAGGATGTCCACTAGATCTCCTTAGTGGCTGTTGCAATGCTTCTGTACTCAGCTTCCACTAAGGATGTAGATACAGTTAGTTGTTTCTTTGTCTTCCAATAAATAAGAGAAGATCTAAGTAAAGTATAGAAAACATAAGTGATTTTCTATCAATCTTATATGCTTCGCATTCCGCATCATAGTAATCACAAAGTTCAAGTGTGGATTGAGATGAATAGAACAATCCTTTTTTGATTGTTCACTTTAGATACTTTAGGACATGGAAAGTAGCAGTTAAATGAGGTTTCCCTGGTTGAGCAAGGAATTGACTCAACTATTGTACTAGAAAAGAGAGATTAGGATGTGTAATCATCAAGTATAACAACATACCAACAATTCTCCTGTACATAGAAGGATTTGAAAGTAATTCTCCTATCTATGTATCAAGATGAGTAGTTGAAGGAAAAGCAGCACGAACTGGTTTAGCTCTAGTAAGTCTAGTATCCTAGAGTATGTCAAGCGCAAATTTGTGCTAATTTAGTATTAAACCATTAGAATGTCGACAAATTCGATTCCTAGAAAAAATCTCACATCTCCCAGGTCCTTAATAGTAAATGCCTTGTGAAGAGACTCTTTCACTACTGTTATATTTGATAGTTTATTCCTAAACACAAGAGCATCATCAACATAAACTAAAACACTAAGAATCACAATACCATTATTTTTTGTGAATAATGAGTAATCATTTTTAGATTGAGAAAAACCCAACAAATGCAAATGCTTGCTAAATTCCTTATTCCATTGGCAAGAGGCTTGTTTAAGCCCATATAAAGACTTCACCAGTCTACAAACTTGCCCCAGTTTCGATAATGAGTACCCTTTTGGTGGAATCAAGTATATCTTTTCGTTAATATAGCCATGCAAAAATGTATTATTGATATCAAGTTGGTGAACAAACCGGTTTTTAATATTAACAACAGTAAGTACCATTAGCACAATTATAAGTTTAGCCACCGGAGAAAATGTATGAGTATAGTCTAAGCCTTTAATTTGATTATAGCCCTTAGCTACTAGCCTAGTTTTATATCTTTCAATGGACTAATCTAGTTTATATTTGATTTTGATTACCCATTTGCACCTAATAGCTTTCTTGTAAGCTAGCAAACTAGTAAGATCCCAAGTGTGATTTGATTCTCATGCAACTAACTCTTTCTACATAGCTTCCACCTATTTTGGATCTTGTTTGGCATCTTGATAGTTACTAGGTTCTAAGCTATGAATACATTGGCTAAGGATGCAATATACTCCTTAAGGTATGAAGTGAACATGTCTTGATGAAACAAAGGATATAAAGATGTGTTTGATTTAAAGTTAATGAAAGAATTGGATGATGAGATGCTGTTGTGAACACTATGTACAACATGTTGCAACCAACTAGGAGTCCTTTTAACTTTAGTAGACACACATCGAGGAACAACTTGAGGAGAAACAAAAGGATTTATACATTCCAAAGAAGGAACAAATTGTCCTGTATCCTGATCAAAATTTGATGATAGAGTTGTAGGCACTTCCTCAAACAAATTAAAAGGAGGAGTTGGAAACAAGGACTAGTTTAGATAAGAAATATTAGTAGTAGAAGAAGAATTTTTGAAGGGAAACATGTCTTCAAAGAAAATGACATCCTGACTAACAAAGACATGATGAGTTTGCAAGTCAAAAAGCTTATAGCCCTTTTGCCCATATGGATATCCTAGGAATATAGACCTCTTACTTCTTGGGTCAAATTTATCTCTAATATTACTAATAGTGGAAGTATAAGATAAACAACCAAACACTCTTAGGTCTTGATAAGAAGGGGGTTTATGATACAATAGTTGAAAGGGTGACTTCCATCGTAATGTTTGTAAGGGCATACAATTGATTAATGTAGTGGTTGTCAACAAACATTCTCCCCAAAATCGTTTTAGGAGATTAGCATGAAATCTTAATGCTCTAGTAGTCTCAAGAAGATGTCGATGCTTCCTTTCTACTACACCATTTAGTCGAGGAGTATAGATGACACTCGTTTGGTGAAATATTCCATGAGATTTAAAATGTGCTTGACATTGTTTAGAAAGGAATTCACCTCCACTATTTGTGCAAATGAATTTAGGGGTTGAATTAAAATGATTCTTAATGTAAGCAATAAAATTGGAAATAAGGGATGGGGTTTATGATTTGTGTTTTATCAAAAAGGTCCATTTGCATTTGGTGTAATCATCTGCTATAGTATGGAAGAATTTTTCACCAAAAATAGGGGGTGCATTAAAAGGGTACATCCATATATAGTAACTTAAATGAAGAAGATGAACATGAAACACTAGAATGAAATGGTAACCTGTGGAATTTGGATAACAAACAAGTATCATAAGAAAACTTTGTGTCTTTATAATTATTGGAACCAACTAGGTGTAACAATGATGGCATTGAAATGTATCCTAGTCTTTTGTGAAAATGATCTAGGGGAACATTATTACAAGAATTATTCTCAGCATGTAAAGACTCAACAGTAACATTATTACTAGAACTTTCAAGAGCCAAACAGGACTTCATGACATAGAGTCCAAAAGCAGCATCTTGTTGGGCTATTTTTTGTTTAGAATTCTGGTCTTGAAACAAATAAGTTCGAGGGGTAAAAATAGCTATCAATTTGTGTTCTTCAAGTATTCTACTAATAGACAGCAAGTTGAAATGGAATTTAGGTACAAAGAAAACATGTTGTAATGTTATTTGATCATGGATTGGTACATCTCCAATAATGTAAACCAATTTCTCATGACCATTAAGTAATTTGATCTTGATAGGGCTCTTTAATTTTTGTTTGTTTAATAATAGATGGGAAAAGAGAGTAACATGATTTGAAGCCCCTGTATTAACAATCCATTTACTCAAGTTACTATCAAAATGACCATTCAAGGAATGTATGTTACCTGCAAAATTAACCATCCCTTGATTCTAGTCTTTCTCTTGAACTTAAGTGTCCTTTAATGCCTTTGAAACTTCCTAACAAATTCTAATCACAAAAGTAGATTCATGATTAGTTGACCTAGATTGACTAACACAATTGTCAATAGGATTATCCAATATAATTGGATTGCTTCAATCTATGCTACAACTCCATCCTGACCACTCCTAACATTCTTTTGCCCTTTACACCAATCTGGAAATCCAACTAATTCGAAACATCTATCTACTGTATGTCCTTGTTTCTTGCAATGGTTGCAAAATAATTTTCAACTTGTCATTTCTCCTTTCTAATTTCTTTTGTCAACTCTAGAGAAATGGATAAAAGGTTGTTTCTAAATGCTTTTAGATAAGCAAGCTGTACCTACATCTACATTATTACTCATTAACTGAGTCATGTACTTTTGTCACTTGACTTGACATATTAAGTAGTAAGCTTTGTTAATTGTAAGTAGTGGGACCATTGAATATATTTGATTTCAAACATATTCAAACACATCACTTAATCCCATCAAGAATTGCAAAAGCTTGTGCCTATTGTCAATATCTTGAAGTTTCTGTTGCAACGCACAACTACAACTATCAAAAGCACCATACATACAACTAGGGTTTTCACAAATATTACTAATCTCATCCCATAATCTTTTGAGTCTATTGAAATAATCTATCATAGTCAAATTTCCTTGTTTCATGTTTGAGATTTCATATTGCAATTGATACACTAATGGTCCATTAGTCATCTTAAATCCCTTATTCAAACCCGTCTACAACTCTTTTGCCGATTTTACGTACATGAATGCTTTTGACAAATCTTTAGTCATTGCATTAAGTAACCAACAATGAATCATATAGTCATTTTGAATTCATTTGTTTGATGCAGTTTCATCATCAATTGGTTTCCTACAAGTTCCATCAATATATCCAAGTTTTGCTTTCACACCTAGTGCAAGTCAAATCAATCTACTCCACCCATGAAAATTTGTTCCATTTAAGATGAGATTTGTGATTAATATGCCGGGATTATCAAATCCAAATAGATAATATAGATCATTATAGGTAGTCTCTCCCATTGAAATAGTAATTGAAGACATCTTCACAAATAACCAGGATAATAGATTGTAAATAAGAGAATAATAGAAATTGAATTTATTAGTGTTGTTTTGATACCATGAAGAAATACTTGAAATCTATATCAATTATCAATGGTTTAGGATCAACTTACTATTCTCATGTAGTCTAGCTAGATGATCTAATATAGCTTGATGAAGAAGAAAAGATGAACAATAGCACTGATGTAGAGTTTGTGAAATTTATGTATATTGTTAGTTATTTCTATTATTTACTGGTATATATATACAAATGCTCACATGTGTTAAAGCAGTACGTATGAAAATTAAATAACTATTTTGTAAATTGTATTTGAGTAGTCATACGTATGTTGTTTTGTTGTTTACATGATGTGGTAGTGTAATTGGCTTATACATGAGTACTGAGGTTTCCATTATGAAGAGGAACTTAAATTTCTATCTTTGGAAATTTCTAATAATTTGCAAAAGGTTTAATGTGAGTATGGCTCAATATAATTCGAATAGTAGATTGATTAGATAAAATCATTTCATTTTATTTAAAAAAATTTAGGGACAAAATAGTATAATTTGATTTGAGAATTTAAAGGATGTACAATTTAATTTACCTAGAGAGAATCAACCGTTCTAAACTAAACTATGCTCACCCTTAATAGTTATTATTTATGGAAAAAGTACATATTCAATTCTCAACCATGACGGTTTTTTCTACTTGAGTCACCAACCTTTATTTATTTATTTATTTTTAATCTCAATTCTTAACTTTTTCAATTTTTTTCAAAAAAGTCCTATTAGAAAAAATGGATGGAAAATATAATAGACCTAATGGAAAGGCTTATTTGAAACAACTAAAAAACAATAAATATTAAAATAGAAAAAAGGTTGAGGACATAATTAGAAAAAAAGTGGTAAGGGTTGAGGATTGAATGTATACTTTTCCCTTTCTTCAAATTTCAAAAGCTACAACACTTTTAAGGCACATGATTATTAAAATGAATCACTATATTGAGTTTCGAATAGTTGTAAACTCATCTAAGGCATCCATTTTAAAGAATCACAACTCAATTAATCAAAATATTATACTTGCTCAACTTAAATTAGGAAAGGTCATGTTCTATGAAAATTTGCTGAAATTTCTCTACACACATTGAAAAAACATCCTTAATGCTTTTTCTTTAATAACCCATTTTTTAATTACATCATCAATACATTCAAATCTTTCTCAATTATATCAATTTTGATATTTTCTCTCTTCCATTTGGCATTGATATGCTTAAATCTAACTCCAAAAAGATCTAAACCCATTTCGAATTTTGAAAAAATTAAAACCCAGTTGATTTCCCTTATGTTTTAAGATATTTTTATTTCTTTTAACTTTTGTGATGATTCAATGAATCCAAAGATTACTGCATAATGTGCCATGAAAGAAATAGAGTTCCAAGAGAGTTTATCTAATGAGAAGATGAAGTGTGTAGAAAGTGTTTTATCATTACTAACAGAACTTAAAAGGCTTATATACACCATTGGATATCAACTAACTAACTAGTTGACATGCAATAATATAAAGACACCTAAACTCAACTATATACAAGATATGTGTATAATAATAAGATGATTTGTGTTCCCCCTCCTCTCAAGTTGGACTAGAGAGAAAGGCCAACTTGGAACAAAAGTGATGAAGATGTTGTTCAATGACAACTTTGGTCAACAAATCAGCTAACCATATAGCAAAAGTAATATGAAGCAAACAAAGGAAACTGGATTGTAAATGGTCTCTCACAAAGTACACATCTATATCTATATGTTTCGTATGTCTATGTAAACTGGGATTTCTAGTAATCAAAATGGTTGATTTGTTGTCACAAAAGAATGGAATAAGATGAACAACTTGTATAGCAAGATCCCACAAGATGTAAGAAATCTACAAAGTTTCTTTGGTTGTAAAGGCAAGGCTTTGGTACTTTGATTTGGTTGTTGAAGTTGAAACAATAGGTTACTTCTTTGTTTTCCATGAAACTAATGCATCATCAAGCAAAACACAGTATCTACTTAGAGACTTCTTATCAAGAGTATGTGACCCCAAATCTAAATTAGTGTACACTTTTAAAGATAGATCATTGCTAATAGGATAAAACAACCTATGATTGAAAATCCCTTTAAGATATCTCAGCAAGTACAATAAAGCGTGATAATGTGGTGTCCTTAAAGAAGAAACATACCAATTAAAGCAATGAATGGAAAACGATATATTTAGCTTGGTTATGGTGATATATAACAACTGACCAATTAGTCTCCTATAAACATATGGATCTTACAACAACTTCCTAGAATTGTTGTCAAGTTTTAAACCATGTTGCATAAGAACCTTAATAGGCTTATAAGATGACATCCTCGCATCATTCAACATGTCTAGAATGGATTTTCTCTGATTAATATATACTCCTTCAACTGCTAGACAAAGTTCAAGTCTAAGAAAGAATCTAGCAAGTCTTAGATCCATAATAGTGAATGCTTAATCAAGTTTGGCTTTGATATCAGCAATAAAAGCTTGATTTGAACCTGTAATCAGCATGTCATCCACATATAGGAGTATAAACCACCAATACCTTAATGAGTGAGGAGTGAATAATCATGCTTAGATTGCATAAAACCATGAATCAAAAGAAATTTAGAAATTTCTAAGTTTCATTGTCTACTAGCTTGCTTTAACCCATATAAGGATTTCTTAAGTTTACAAACTTGATTTGACAATGCTTTATCATACCCTTTCGGAGAAAACATATATATTTCCTCATCAAGATAATCATGCAAGAAAGCGTTATTGATATCTATTTGATACATAGTCTACTTATAAGTTGTAGCTACTACAATAACAACCCTAACACTTCCAATTTAGCAATTGGAGAAAAAGTTTCACGATAATCCACCCCTTTTTGAGTCTACCCTTTAGCCACTAAATGTGCCTTATATCTCTCAACTGTACCATCTGGTCTATACCTATCTTTATCAACCCACTTATACCTTATCATATGCTTTCCTTTAGGCAAACATGTCAACTCTTAAGTTTCATTGCATTCTAACGGAATAAGTTCTTTTTCCATTGTCTCTACCCATTCCCTATGCTTAGTAGCTTCTAACTAACTATTTGGTTCTTATGTAGTCAAAACATTAGCCAATGAAGCAACATAGTCTATAGGTAAATGTTCAAATGAATGTGTGTCGAACAAAGGGTATAAGCAATGAGATAAAAGATCAGCTTTGGGTGTACTAAAATTTATCAGCAGATGTTGTGAGATTTGTAGTAGATGGTTAAGAATTAGCAATAGCACTATTGATTTCAGTAACAAAGTCATTAAGCCATTGAGGAGTTCTTTTAGCTCGAGTAGAAAGCCTCAAAGCATGTTTTGTAGTAGATGACTCATTACCAAGAACTATTTTATTTGACCCATGTGAGGATTGATCAATAAAGGAGTGATCTCTAGAGGCATGATGTTGTCTAGTATATGACTGGACAGGAGGATGCATTGACTTAAGTAAAACATGTGATTTAGAAGATGACTCAAAGTGATTTTGACCAGAAAGATACTTAGAAGGATATGTGTGTCTAAAAGGAAATATATCCTCATAGAAAATAACATCACAAGAAACAAATATTCGATGTTGTGACAAAACAAAAACTTTGTATCCTTTTTTTCCTTGTGTATAACTTAATAAGATACACTTCATACCTCTTGATTCAAACTTATCCTTAAGACAAGGTTGATAGCCAACATAGCACAAACACCCCATTACCCTTAAATAATCATAAAAAGGTGATTTGTTGTATAAGACTTCATAAGGTGTTTTCCATTTCAAACTCTCCATAGGAAGCCTATTGATCAAATGAGTCATAGTAAGGCTATACTCTCCTTGAAATTTTTTTAGAAAATTTGCGTTCAACCTTAATGCTTGGACAACATCTAATAGATGTCTATACTTCCTTTTAACAACATCATTTTGTTGGGGGTTATAGGCTACAGTACGATGATGAATTATGCCTAATTGATGAAATAAGGATTTACACATCATGGATACAAACTCTATTCCATTGTTAGTTTGCACTATCCTTGGCACTATTGAAAACTAATTTTTCATAAAGGAAATGAATTGAGAAAGAATAGTAGGCACTTGACTCTTACATCGCCTGAGAAATGTCCAAGTTGATCTAAAAAAATCATCGATTATTGTCAAAAAGTAATTTGCACTAGAAATAGACTCAACACTATAAGGACCCTAAGCATCAATGTGAAGCAACTGAAATGCAAATTTGGACTCATGAACACTTTTAGGGAATGACAATTTATGAAACTTAGTTTGATGACATATATCATAAATGAAATCTTTGAAAGTAAACTATTTACAATAAGATATATGCTGGAGTTTAGAAATAGATGGATGACCCATTCTAGCATGTAACAAACGAAGAGTTACACTATTAGAAACATTGTCTTTAGGAAATTGAAGACCAAAACTATAGAACATCTCTTAGCTTGAAGAATGTAAAGTCCAACGAATGCTCTTGTTGTTGCAAAAAGATTGTTACTCATTAGGTCTTGAAAAGTACATTTGGTCTTATCAAATATGGCAAGTAAATTGTGGTCTTTAGCAGGTTTTTGAACAAACAAGAGGTTATAAGGGATGGAATAAGGAATAATTACAACACATTGATGTAGATGCCTTATTGAGTTTTATAGACTTCTAGTATTGAAGTACGACATGGTGATGCAGATGCCTTACTTCCAAATTTCCTACCTTTAAAAAACTTCTTCCCTTTATACCACTTTAGGTATCTTATTAACTGGAAACATGAATCAACAGTATATCCCCTATTTTTACAATGCTTACAACAAATTCTACCAATCTATCCTTACCCCTTCCTTTTATCAGTAATCAAATGTTTTCCACACCATCTTGATTACCTATATTAGCAAAAGCATCCATGTCCAGTGAGAAAAATGAAACCACTTCTTTTTGTTTCTCAACTTGTTGTAACAAATAAAATGCCTTATTGACACTAGGCAAGGGATCTATGGATAATATTTGGTTCTTTACACTTTTAAATGAATCATTCAAACCCATTAGTAATTGTATCAACCTATTTCATGATTCAAATTCAACAATCCTATTTTTCAAGTCACAATCACAAGTTCTGTCATGAAAACATTCACAAAAAGGATAAGTATTAATTACTTGCAATTCATCCTAGAACTTCTTAATCCTATTATAGTACTCTCTTATAGATAAATTCCCCTACTTGAGATTACATATTTCAAATTGAATTTGAAACACTCATGGACCACTCGCAATTCCATATCTTTCATTAACTTCATTCCATGATTCATAAGTTGATTGTGTATACAAAAACCCTTGATATAGATCACTACACATGGGGTTTAGTGATGAACAATGCACCATAAAATCACACCTCATCCATTTTACAGGATTAAAAGAATTTTCTACATGTCATTTTTGAGAACCATCAATGAAACTGAGTTTTAATTTTGCGCCTAAAGCCATCCTTACAACCCTATTCCAAGCTAGATAATTCGTTCCATCAAAAACTACATTTCATTCTTAGATTATCTGATCTACTCAAGAATAGTGGATCACTAATTAAAGGAACAATTACTGAACTCATGCTAGAAAAGTCGTATGACTACAAGGTGTTTGGTAGAATTCAAAAAGAAATCTGGTAAAAAGAAAATTATGTAGAATTCCTAGTTAATTTGCTTTGATACCATATGAAGATTCAAAGAATCCAAAGATTATTGCATAATGCATCACGAAAGAAACAAAGTTCTAAGAGAGTTTATCCAACGAGAAGATGAAGTGTGTAGAAAGTGTGTTATCACTATTAACAGAACTTGAAAGGTTTATATATACGGTTAGATATCAACTAACTAACTAGCTAACTTCCAATAATATAAAGACACCTAAACTCAATTATATACATGACATGTGTATAATAAATAAGATGATATGTATTCTATACAACTTCATTTTATATAATATGGAAATCTATTTGGCATTTAGTAGGGAAAGGGGGAAAAAAATAAAAAAAGAGAGGAGAAAAGTATACAGGCTCGATTTATGCCACTTTTTCTCTGTAGCACTTTTTCGATTTTCATCAAGATTTGTTATATATTTTTCATCCACTTTGCTAATGGAAGGACTTATTTGAAAAAAAAAAAAATAGCGTTAAGAACTGAAATAGAAAAAAATAAAGGATGAGGATTGAATTAAAAAAAAATAGTAAAGGTTGACGAATGAATTTGTACCTTTCCGGTTATTATTCAATTTGACTCATGAATCATACTTTAGATGATAGAAATAAAGTATTGGCATTAGTATTAATATTATAAAAATACCTTTGCGGTTTTAGAAACCTTAAACCCTACCCTTTCCTAACTCTAGCCAAACCACCACTTATAAGAGATTATAATTTCTTATTTGATAACATGAGTTCCTTACAATAGATATTCTGCAAACAAGATATATAATAACCTAATAAGAAGATATTTTATTATACTCTTGTGAAATTAACCGAATTTATGGCTTTTTTTTGTTCTTTTTTCTTTTTTTGGTTGGGTAAGGAAACACTCGGACGATCAAATTTCTATTTGAGGAAAACATAACATCACATAACATTATATATTTTGACCACATCACATACTTGAACGGAAACATCACATAATTAAGAAATGATCAAAATATACTTGATTAAAGATGTAAAAATATACTAAATGCTTTGACAATATTTCCTTACAAGAGAAGAGACCTCAACAAAATGAATGAAAACGAACATTATTTTTAAGGTTTATGGTGTTGGGTATTGACATAATCAGTGTGGGCGGCGAGTGTCCTCCTCTCCAAGCGCTCGTCTTCATCTATTCCATTGCAACTCTCTGTTGTTGTTATGAACTCCAACTCCTCTCTATCACCATCCACATCCTACGTCTCCAGGCCCAGGAACAAAGAAACAAACAAAAGACACCCATTGAGCAAACTGCTATTATTGATGAGACATGCATGGTTCCTTTTCTGCAAATAAATTAAGAAATCTTAGAAGACTCCAAAAAGAACGACCCCAAGTTTTCGTAAAATAATGATATTGTTGGAAACTAATGCAAGTATAACCATACGATAAGTAGCCTGATCTGTATATTTAAGAGTAATGAATTCGTTAAAGATGGTATAAAAAGTACAGATAAAACTTACGTTATGATGATTGTGATGATGATGATGATGGATTTTGACGGTGAGATTATTATTTCGTTGATAAGAATGTGGTCGTGAGGCACTGGTATACTGGGGGGCTATGGTTGAGCAGACAAGTACGAAGAGAAAGACCAAAGCAATCATCTTTGCCATTTTTCTGGAAAGCTTTAAAGGCTGGCTTTTTATTTGTTCAGATTAATATCGAACAGCCTTCCAATCCAGCTTGCGTAGGGGTGTATTTATAGGACAGAGCTAGAGGCACACATGAAATCTCCTTGTACGTGATGGGAAAATGTATATATTATTTATTCAAATTATATATATATATATATATATATATTAATACCTTATTTTATCAATTAATACAATACATGTGGGTCTTGTTAATATAGAATAGTTAATTCATACTATTTTAAATCTGAACCATTAAATTCATAATTTCTTTAATGGTTAAGATTTAAATAAATGTAAATTAAAAATGAAATAGAAGACTATAAAAATTAAAGATGGGATTTTAAAAAAATCCGTATTTATTTATAATATTGAAAAAGTCGTAATTAGAGAGAGAGAGAATTTGTGGTTTGATTGGAATAATGAAAAAGGTGGTAGGGAAGAATACAATTAATACAACAATAACAACCTAAAATCAACACTATACATCACATGCATGCACTACTCATCTGGTATATGCGGAATTATTATTTTACTTGTTTCGTTGAGACTCCAAGATCACACGTTTCGCCATAATAATCATGCACAAGCATAATACATATTCACAATATGTAACTATTCTATTTAGTGGATAATGAATCAGCCCTTTTCGAATGACCTCAAAAACTATTAATAAAAATGATATATATATATATATATATA